>CM076850.1:14491758-14520045 GCA_039519185.1 Astragalus membranaceus
TGCCTCTGCTTCAAACCATATACTCTGTAATTCTGTTTCTCTCAATTCTTCTAGCATTGATTTGTGGCAACATAGGTTAGGCCAACCATCTTGTTCTAGCTATAATCTTGCTCGCAAAATCCATTGTAACATGCCAAATTTGATCAATAATACTTGTGATATTTGCCATTTTGCAAAACAGAAAAAATTACCTTTTCCTACTCATACTTCTATCACTCAAAACTGTTTTGATCTCATTCATGTGGACATTTGGGGGCCCATGGCTATCCCATCCATTAATGGAAACAAATATTTCCTCACCATTGTAGATGATAAGTCTAGGTTCACTTGGGTCAAGCTCCTCAAAAACAAAACTGAAACAAGACCTGCCTTAACTCATTTTGTTGCCTATGTTCAAACACATTTTAATACCATAATCAAATGCATTAGGTCTGACAATGGGAAAGAGTTCTTAATGAATGACTTCTACCTTAAAAAGGGCATTGTCCACCAAAGGACTTGTGTTGAGACACCTCAACAAAATGGAATTGTAGAGAGAAAGCACCAGCACATTTTGAATGTTGCTAGATCTCTCATGTTCCAATCCAATCTTCCCCTACAATTTTGGGACTTCTCCATCTCACACTCAGTCCACATTATTAATCAACTACCCTCTCCTTCCCTTGATTCACAATCCCCTCATTTCATTCTCCACAAAACTAACCCTGACATTTCCACTCTTAGGGTATTTGGATCCCTTTGTTATGCTACCACTATTCATGCCAATCGTACAAAATTCCAACCACGTTCCCGAAAGTGTATCCACATTGGTCACACTCAAGGTGTCAAAGGCTACCTTCTACTAGATCTTCAAAACAATGAAATTTTTCTTTCTAGAAATGTCACATCCTATGAACACATCTTTCCTTACCAACAAAACAAACATCAAACTCAACCAAGTTCCACCTCATATACTCACTCCTCCATACCAACACCATCCAAAGTTAATCTGACCAACCTATTCTCCATCCCTTCAGCTGCCCTTAACATAGACACTATCCCTGTTCCTCTCCCTACAGAACTCACTTACACAGCCAGCACTTCAAGCCCTCTCAATGACAACCCTGAACATAATACCTCCAACCCTTCCCATCCAGCTTCTGAACCCTCACCTGACACTGATCCTTGCTCATCAGACTCCTCACCTGAGCCTATACCCATTAGACAGTCCACTAGACCAAAATGTAAACCCTCCTACCTACAAGACTATCACTGTGGTATGGTCTCTACTTCCTCTAGTGATCCTTCATCCTCAGGTATGCTATATCCTTTAAATTCAGTTTTGTCCTTTGATAATTTGTCCCCTTCCCATTGCTCTTTTGTTGCATCTTTTTCTAGCTTTATTGAACCCACCACATACCATTAAGCTGTTCAACATCAATGTTGGAAAGATGCCATGGCTTTGGAGCTCAAAGCTTTGGAATTCAACAACACTTGGTCTCTCGCTGACCTCCCTCATGGTAAGAAACCCATTGGGTGTAAATGGGTCTACAAGGTCAAACTCAAGTCTGATGGTACCCTTAAAAGATACAAAGCCCGCCTTGTGGCCAAGGGTTTTACTCAATTGGAAGGTGTGGATTACTCAGAAACTTTCTCCCCTGTTGTTAAGATTACAACTGCCAGGCTTGTTCTTTCCCTAGCATCAGCACACAATTGGCACCTTCATCAATTGGATGTAAATAATGCCTTTCTTCATGGTGATTTACATGAAGAGGTTTACATGAAAGTTCCTCCTGGTTTCCCTACTTCCTGCCCCAAACAAGTTTGTAAACTAAACAAATCCCTCTATGGTTTAAAACAAGCTAGTAGAGAATGGAATTCCAAGCTTGTTTCCTTATTGATTTCCTTAGGTTACAAACAATCCAAGAATGACTACTCCCTTTTAGTCAAATCTACAGATTCTCATCTATGTTGATGATATTGTTCTCACGGGGAACAACTTGGAAGAAATTACAACTGTCAAGTCTATTCTTGATCAACATTTCAAAATCAAGGATCTTGGCACTCTCAAGTTTTTTCTTGGATTAGAAGTAGCAAGATCTACTGTTGGTCTTGTTCTATCACAGGGAAAGTATGCTCTGGAACTACTTGATGATGCTGGTCTTCTTGCTTGTAAACTAGCTCCAACACCTATGCAACCAGGACTCAAGCTAACTGCTACCATAGGCACTCCTCTACCTGATCCTACAGTGTACAGAAGACTGATTGGGCGTCTAATTTACCTTACAAATACAAGGCCTGATATCTGTTATGCTGTGCATAAACTCAGTCAATTTCTGTCCACTCCTATGGACACCCATATGGCTGCTGCTACTCACATTCTGAAGTACATCAAGGGCTGTCCTGGTCTTGGCCTGTTATATAGTTCTGTTTCTGATGGCTTGCTGAAAGCTTTCAGTGATGCTGATTGGGCTGCATGCCTTGACAGCAGAAGGTCAATTACAGGTTTTAATGTGTTTTTTGGTTCCTCTCTTATTAGTTGGAAATCTAAGAAGCAGAGCATTGTTTCTCGCTCCTCTTCTGAAGCAGAATACAGAGCTCTTGCTCTCACAACTTCAGAAATTCAATGGCTGATCTATCTGTTGGAAGATTTACATCAATTTCATAACAAAGCCGTTTCCCTTTACTGTGACAGCAATTCTGCAATCCAAATTGCCCAGAATCCCATCTTCCATGAAAGAACCAAGCATATTGAGCTAGATTGTCATCTAGTCCGTGACAAAGTACAAGCTGGGGTCATTCACCTATGCCTATTCCAACTAAGGCTCAACTTGCTGATCTTCATACTAAGCCTCTACATGCTACACAGTTTACTACTCTCCTATCCAAGCCGCACATGAAAGATATACATGCTCCAACTTGAGGGGGGGGGGGGTGTTAGATATATTATTTTATCAATTGTAATTGTTATTTTCAATTATTTAACCAAAGGCATAGTTAGGAAGTAACCAAGAGTTAGTCTTAGTTAGCTCACAGTTTTAATTAGCTGTTATTTTCTCTTTTTTAGTTAGCATCTCAAACTGATCAATTCTGTTGAGCTACTCACACAGATTGTATATATCGTTTCTGATCATCAATAAAAGGTTTGAGCTTCATTTTTCACTCAATTGTAACATTCTGCAAAAGAAAAATACAATTATTAACAAGTGGCATCTTTACCTATGCCTAAACTTTGATATATAATTAGTAAAGGGGACAGGTACAATGGGACAAGGCAAATAAGGTCTTTGAGAGAAATATGATAAGATAACAACATGTCGGTCTAATTAACACAACCTGACATCTACACCTACCTGCCTAAACTTAATTTATTTTCTTTTTTAGTTCTCACGAGAAAATATTTTAAGAGCTCGGTGTAGTTATTTTTTTTATCTTATTTTTTATTATTTATAAGTGATTATTTTACTCATTGTCAAAAAAAAAGTGATTATTTTACCTTTAAATACCGACACAAAAACATTATATACACGAGTACCTTGTTAATTAGTTTTTTTTTAGCTGATTATAAAGGCATGAGAAACTGATCTACCATTCAGTTTTAGTAAGTTCTTGATCTCCATATATATTCAGCGTCTGTTTGGACCGGCGATTAAGAGTCTCACATCGGATGTGATATAGCCTAAACAAGACTTTATAAGTGGGAGATAAAGTGGGAGACATCTCTCGCTCTACAAGTCAGTTTTGTAGGGTTGAGTTAGGCCCAATCCACAATCTAAGATGGTATCAAAGCCAATCCAAGATCCAATGAGACACCGGCTATTGGGCCACTCGGGTCATGCTCCAGTTGTCCAGTCCTGAGCGTGAGGAGTGATATGGTCTCGAAAATACTTTATAAGTAGGAGACATCCCTAACTCTATAAACCGATTTTGTAGAATCGAGTTAAGCCCGATCCACATTCTAACACCAGTGGTGGAAATTCCACGTCCAACCAGAACTGTCACTCAATTACATTAAATAACGGAATAGCTAAAATATAATTGCGTTAGTTTATGATTTTTTGATTTGAGATGATGAGTCTTTGATATCTTCACTAATAAAAATCTTTATAAAACTATAAATGGTAATGAAGATGCTAGAAAAACTTATAATGATATTAAAATGCAAAAACACGTTTCAATTCTTATGCAAAAGGCTATAGCTAAGAGATTCAAACCATTATATGATTATTTGTATTTTATTTTTTATTTTTTATATCTGCTCGTTAAAAATACTACTAGTTATTTCTCACTTGGTGGCGGATGCCTCGGGTGTTAAGTTTGTTCGAGTCTAGTTAGTTTTTCTTATCTTTTTTCTTTTTTTGGGTGCTCTTTCCTTCTTGTATAAAAAAAATTACTTCTGAAGTTTGGAAATCATGATTTAATTAGCTAAAACAGTTTTTAAGTTTAATTTAAATCGATGTCAACAAAACATTTTATATATGCATACAATAATATATTGCTGAATTGTTTAGTACATTTATCCCGTGTTTTTTATATATCAGTGCAGTTATCCTGTGTTTTTGATATATCAGTGCAATTATTCATGAGCATAAAATGTCACCTACAGTATTAACCTTATATGACTCGTCTGAACAAGAAACAGAAGAAGATAAAAAAGTAGAAGAAAAAATAGTAGAAAGTGAAGTGAAGGTAAATGTTCAGTCATATCTAGAAATGGATAATGATAGTGATTATGAAAACGATATTATTAAAAGACTAAAATCGTTAGATATCACTAAAGATTCAGTAGACATAAAGCGAAATGTGCCTGTTGTAGTTTCACAACCTAAACAAGAGGAATCAAGTTCTAGTCAGTGGAAAAAAAAATCCAAATTGGATGGATAGTATACTATCTGATGATAATCAATGGAGGTTAGAAGAAGCAGAACAATTAAATCCTAGAAGAAAGTTTATAGATAGAAGACAATATTTTATAAGGAGAAATAATCCAATATCAATGAAATATACACCTTACGATAAAGAACCACAAGCTCTAAATCCCACAGGGGTATATTTAGACCTAGATTGTGTGGAAGATAAAGGAAAAATGTTAAGCTTATGAATAAAAGAAAATGTTGCAGTAGCTAATAAAGAAGGAATGACAAAAGAACAGACGATAGATTTTATGAGAAGAACAATGAGAGGAAGTGTAGAAAGATACATAGAAAGTGCAAAAGAAACTTTTGAGGGAATAAAAAATAATTCTAGTAGTTCATCTACTTTTATTAGTAATCAGGAAAAATTATTAAGACTAGAATTTTTAGGACAAGCAATTGAAAGTGGAATAGAAGAAAGATGGGAGTTAGAAAGACAAGAAGCCATAAGAGGAATGATAAATATTACTATTTGTGATGTGTTATTTTGACCAATATACTTGTGTTAACACCCAAAAATAATTAGGTCGTAGGCCGAGGGATGAATGAAGAAGGCAGTGGAGCTGGAGTATTGAGGCAGGTCACTAGACAAGGATTTTAAGAGATAATTGCCTGAGAAAATGATCAAGGGAATCCCTCGGGGCATATCACTAGACAACTCCCCGAGGGCGGTTTTACTTGGAAGGCACGTAAGAGACAAGCACGTAGATGGAACGTGGGAGCAGTTGAAGATCAAGCGAATCAGCGAAGTCTTGAAGAGCGGAGTGAGGGAGTTCACCCCACTAACTGTGCTAGTGAGATCGTGGGTGGTTACTCCGCCTCCTTAGGGCTTAGGAACAATGATAGTCGTTGATCTTAGACTGATCCAACGGTAGACAAATTTTGCCTGTGTTAGTGGCCGACGAGGGCCTATATATATAAATAGGAGAGTAATTGTACAGAAAAGACACACTTCAATCAATCAAAAACTCTACGTTTATTTCGTCTATCTGCTTTTATCGCACTTTATTTTTATGCATTAGCCAGTAGTATAATCCAGCCCTCGCAGTCCCCTCTCACCTAATCTGGCCATCTCTAGAGGAGTCAAGATACCCATAGTCAAGGAGCAGAGTTCCCCCTTGGCGCAACCGCTTGAAGAACAAGGAATCGAAGAACTTGCTCAAACCCCTGGCCGAATCCACGGCTAGGACCTAAGAGTTTGAACCAAGGAACAACATATTGGCACGCCCGGTGGGACTAGAACAGGTGAACAGATCATTGCGTTTGATTTTCCTGGGCTGGATTATCATTGGCGTATGCACCTGCGCTCTGGGAAAAACCTAAGTATGGATTCGCCTTCTGCTTCAAGAAAGGCAACTGCGGTGAAAGACCGAATAACAAAGCCAGTAGGCGTTTCAGGGAAAACTACTACAACGGTTACTGCGGAATCGAATGAACCGCCTCACCACGAGGAGGGAGCCTATGGTCATGACCACCTCATTCATTCGGCAACAAATGGACATGGGATACATGATATAATGTACTAAGTGTCCCAACAATTGGCTGACATAATTAAACCTATCGTGCACAATGAAGTGCAACAGGCCAAGGAATTGGCGCACAGGCAGGCAACGCGAGGTAGCAGCCCTACCAACCCCATTTTCCCTGCCAAATACAGGGAGGACATCCTACTTCTCTGGAGGCACGCATTAGTCCCTTCCATACACCAACCCTGTTGGACCTCAGCAGGCATCCTCCTATGCTTCTATGGGAGGCATCCATCAGTGTTCACCGAGTGGGAGTTTGACTGTGCCTCAGCAGGCGTTCTCTCATCAGGTATGCCCTTCTCCTGTGATTCCTCAGCCTAGTACTTTTGCCACTGCCATCACTGGGGAAGTTTTTGGCGAATGTCACTAATACGACTTCTCTTCAGCAGGACAAGTGCAATTGGCCCGAAGGCCGCCCGAGGCAGTGGACTCTAGGGTGGCAAAAAAAACCCGGACCCGCGGTACCCGCGGGTAAAACCCGTCACGGTCCGGGGCGGGTAGTCAAACGTACCCGCGGGCCAAATAAACGGGTATTTTGACTACCCGTTAATAAACGGGGCGGGTCCGGGTAGCGAGGTACCCGTACCCGCGGTACCCGTACCCGTTAGTTAGGGCCTCGTATATATACCAATATAAAAAACAAACCCTAATTTCTCTTTCAGTTACTGATTCACACTCATCTTTCACGCAGCCACCCCACACTTCGTCTTCCACCGTCACACAGCCACCCCACACTTCTCTTCCACCGTCACACAGCCACAGCCACACTTCGTCTTCCACCGTCGCAGGCTCGCCGCCTTCAGCCTTCACAGTTCACACGCAGACGCGACGACGCGAGCGACGACGCGAGCACGACGCGAGCGACGACGCGAGCACGACACGACGACGACGCGACCACGCGAGCGACGACGCGAGCACGACGCGAGCACGACGCGATTTGTTCACTTCGTCTTCCACGCAATCTTCTTCAATTCGTCTTTCAGATCTTCACGCCTCTTTCAAGATAGATTTTCAGCATTTTCGTTGAGTTTCTAATTTTGAGCATTATGTTTCTAAGTTTATAAATCTGAGCACTATGTTTCTTAATCTGTTTGAGCATTTTCGTTGAGTTTGAGTTTGAGTTTCTGAACATTATGTTTCTGAACATTTTCGTTGAACATTATGTTTCTGAGTTGAACATTTCTGAGCACTAAGTTTCTGAACATTTTCGTTGAACATTATGTTTCTGATTGAACATTTTCGTTGAACTTATGTTTCTGAGTTGAACATTTCTGACACTAAGTTGATTTCTGAACATTCTAAGTTTGAGTTTGAGTTTGAGTTTCTGAGCATTATGTTGAACTGTTGATGTCGTTTTGAACACTATGTTTCTGAATCTGAATTTGAGCACTGTTTTCTGTCACTATGAATCTGGTAGCCTTCACTGTTGCTAAATCTGTCACTATGTTTCTAAGTTTCTAAATCTGTCACTATGTTTTCTAAGTTTCTAAATCTGTCACTATGTTTCTAAATCTGTCCACTATGCACTACAAAAAAACTAGTGATTAGCGACGGACTTTAGCGACGGATCTACATTCCGTCGCAAACAAATCATTAGCGACGGAATTTTACAACATCAAGACGGACCGGGTAATATAAAGTTAGCGACGGAATTCTGCTTATTTAGCGACGGATTGGACAAGGCGCGAAGAAACGAAAAATTTGAAATTTATAGCGACGGATTTCCGTCGCTAATAATCCGTCGCTAATCATCGCAAAAGGTAGTTAGCGAGGGAAAAAGTGGTATTAGCGACGGAAAAATCCGTCGCTAATACGCTGTTTTTTTGTAGTGATGTTTCTAAGTTTCTAAATCTGTCACTATGTTTCTAAATCTGTCACTATGTTTCTAAGTTGCTAAATTTGTAGTAACAATGTTGCTAAAATTTGTATATTTGTAGAATGTCTACTCAACATACCTCTACCCCTATGGAAATTGGTACTAAGTGGGTGAATCAAATGTGGGTGCTCCTTCTATGAATGTAGAAACAATCAACTCCTAATGATGAAGTTGAAAGCTTACTTCCAACTGAAATCGACGGTCGTCAAAGAAAGCTAACTTCCAATGTTTGAATCATTTTAAAAAGCAAAAAATAGGTGAAAAGATGAGGGCCATTTGCAACTACTGGTGATCTTTTAGGTGCATCAAGTCAAGGAACATCACACTTGCGCAAGCACTTCTTAGTTCACCCATCGCACAACTAAGATATTAGGCAAGCTTTTATCAAAACTGAGAATGTTTGGAAATGAAACTGTAGTGGTTGGTTCTTATGCATTTAATCAAGATGCAGCAAGGCGTTCAGCGGCTAGAAATGATTGTTCTTCACGAGTATCCTATGAAAATGGTTGACCATATTGGTTTTAAAGACTTTTGTGCTTCTATGCAACCTTTATTTAAGGTTTTTCCCGCAACACTATCAAGAACGACATAATCAAACGTTTTCAAGAAGAGAAAGAGATACATTGAAGCTTTTGTCAAAGAATCAAAGCCGTGTTGCAATCACTACTGATATGTGGACGCTAGCCACCAAAATAAGGCTACATGACGGTCACAACTCATTTCATTGATGATTCATGGACCCTACAAAGTAGACTTGTAAGGTAAAATCACTAAACCTTCTTGACTTTGTTACAATTGTTATTTTCTTTACATCTTGTTCTTATTTAAATTTCAATCTAATTTATATCATAGGTTTATTTATGTGCCTGCTCCTCATACTGCAAAAGTTCTAGCTGATGTTTAGTTGATGTTTGATGGACTGGAATTTAGATAGAAAGTTGTCTACATTACTGTTGATAATTGCTCTACAAATGATGCTATGATTAAGGAGATTTTGATAAAATTCCACTTAGCTCACTTATTTTAAAGGTCAATTTTTTCACATGAGACGTGCTCACATATTAAATTGATTGTGAAAGATGGTTTGTTAATAATCTCTAAGACTATTGAGAATGTTAGAGAAAGTGTGGATTTTTGAGAGCAACACCCAAAAGAGGAGAATTCATAGAGACATGTGGACAACGAGCATCTCATATAAAAAAGCTTATTTCTGATTGTAAGACTAGGTGGAATTCTACCTTTTTAATGCTTAAGGTTGCCATAGTATACAAAGATGTGTTTAGTCGATTGGCACAGCGGAAGCTCAATATAAAACTTTGCCCAGTGAAAGTGATTGGATGATGGCAAATGAAATTTGTGATAAGTTGGAAATATTTTATGAAGTCACACAACTATTTTCTGGTACTTTGTATCCGACTGCCAATGTTTTTTTCCAAAAGTCTGTGTAATTAAGTTGTCTTTGATTGAGTGGCTCCAATCTCCTGATTCTGTTATTATACAATGGCTGCATCTATGAATGAGAAATTTGACAAGTATTGGGGTGTGATCAATGAGGTGATGGTTGTAGGCATTATGTTAGATCCCAGGTACAAACTTTACATGGTATATTTTTTTCCCTGGGATTTATGGAGAGAAAGCTGGTGAAAAAAATTGCTGCGGTAAAATCTATTTGCCAAGATTTGGTAAATGAGTATGAAAAATTAAGGGTAAGAAAGTGTCTCTTCATCTTCAAGTTCAAATTCAAATGTAGATCTTAGTGTTGGTAAGAATCCTTGAAGTTAAATTTATGAATATGTTAGTACAGTACAAAATGTTTCAAGTGGTAAATCAGAGCTTGATCGATATTTGGAGGAGAAAGTATTGCCTACCACAAATGAAGAGTTTGACATCTTAGGCTGGTGAAGGCTAATGGGGCACAATATCCAATCTTGCAAATGATTGCCAGAGATTTTTTAGCAATTCCAATCTCAACTGTTGCTTCTGAGTCTTCCTTAGCACTTGGTCGAGTCCTTACTCCTCATCGGAGTAAACTGCGTCCAGATACTTTAGAGGCATTGATTGTCTCCAAGATTGGCTATGGACTGAAATGAAAGGTAAAAACAGTAAATTTTATTGAAAATAGATTGATTATTTATTGCAAGTTTTTAATTAAATTGTTTGTTTGTAGCTCTTCAAAATCAAAAGTTGACAATATTGAATTTAACGGAGTTCTGGAAGATGCTGAAGTTGATATTGTAAGTAATATTTCTACAATTTAATTTCAAAGCTCATAAATATGGTTGTTTGGGTTTTAATTTTAAATTGTTTTTTGTTTCAGGAAACAAGTGAACCAAGTGGTGCACTTAGCTGAAATCTGTTGAAAATTCGTTGTTGTGTTGTTGTTTATCTATTGTTGTTGTTGTTTTTTAGTTTAAGCGGATAAACATTCACATGTTGTTATTGTTTGTTTAAGTGATGTTTAAGTTGATGTTTAAGTAGTTATTTTCAAGTTAAGTGGATAAACATTCACATGTTTAGTTTTTGCGTTTTAAGTGGATGTTTAAGTGCGACTGTTTCTTCCTCTTATAAGGAATTAAGGATATTGTTTAAAAGTACTGTCCAGGAAAAAATTAGAGTCACTGTCCAGGTAGGAAAAATTAGAATTAAGAATTTTTTGGAGTACTGTGCATGTCCAGGAATTTTTTAACTAATTTTTTATTTCAAAATTTTTTTTTATTAATTCATAAATACCCGCGGGTACCCGCGGGTACCCATTTAAAAAAGTGCCCGTTTAAAACTGTAACACCCCTTTTCTAATAACCTTACTATTTAATAAAATCAGAGTTTCTTTTTTTTTTTGAAAACAATTTAAGCGAGTGCTACACCTACTCCATTAAATCACAACTCCAATTTTTTTCATAGTTCGATTAAAACCACAAGATACATAGCACCCTAACAAAAAACCGTTTAGTTCACATCAACTAAATACAGTCACTACCAGCAGTGGAATAACAATTAAGTTCGAAAACAAACTAATACATCACCAAAAATAGTCTAACGGTATAAAGACAATAACACTTAAGCATAAGACGCCCCCCCGGTGCTACGTATCAGAGCATGACACATTCTACCAGACGAAGGCATAAGGGTAACCTTCACTCGTTATTACCTGCACGTTGCCGACATAGAAGCAACATAAAAGCAGTAGGTGAGTCTCTTTTCATAATTAATAACATATGGAAATAAGCACTGCATAGGAAAAGGTAACTAAGCACACCGATTCACAACAATGGCAACAACCACATCAAAATTACATTTCCAAACAACACTACACCATATATGATTATGCATGAAATGCAACCCAAACTCCACGGGCACATGCATGTCGGATCCGTCACCAAATACAAATAGGCCGTAGCCTCTGCTCACAAATAAAATTAGGCCGAAGCCTCTGCTCACCAAATAAAATTAGGCCGAAGCCTCTGCTCACCAAATAAAATTAGGCCGAAGCCTCTGCTCACAATAATGCACATGTCTCATGAGATGCTATGGAAATGCACCACAACACACCACACAATTCATCAATTCACCAATTTCTCAACTCACCATTTTATTTATTCTCACCATTGTATTAATCAGCTCACCAATTAAAATAGGCCGAAGCCTCTGCTCACCAATCACACCGTAATACACTCACCAACTCAACCCACCACTCACACCAACACCAATTTCAATTAGGCCAATTTAGGATTCGACACACAGCATAGGGAACGTGAGTAAAAAATTGCCATTTAGACACTTGAACACTTCAGCCCAGAAACACCAGTAAAATAATTCATTTTTGCACAAAACCAGAACATTTAGATAGGCACTGAAATTAGCTTCGAAACGCATTTTGAACCGTCAAATTTGGATAACCGAGTCAAAAGTTATGATTGAAACAAAATCGGAAAAATACTTAGACATTCTGAAACTGGCGCCCAGGCGCTGGGCGCCCAGGAACAGCAACACTGGCGCAGAAACTGGCGCAGAAACTGCGCAGGGGAACACGGCGCCCAGGCACTAGGCGCCTAAGGCCAACACGCAAGAAAACTCATTTTGCTTCGAAATTAATTTTGCACGAGCCAAATACTCAGAATATGGGAACCCAACAAAAATTTTGGCAAAATGTGACACACATCATTGGCGCCCATGGACTAGGCGCCTAAGGCCAGGACAGACCACAACTCCTATGACTCCAAAAATTATTTTACACGAGCCATTTATTCAATGTATGAGAACCCAAAAAGAATTTTGAGAAAATAAGCAACACAACAGTGGCGCCCTTGGCGCCCATGGCCAAGGCGCCTAGCGCCAAAACTGGCAACACAGTGAGACAGACACAGGGAACAACAGGCACAGGGCGCCTAGCGCCCAGACACAGAACTAGCGCAGGAACACCCAAAACTGGCGCAGAGCACATGGCGCCCATGCACTAGGCCTAGTGAAAACACGGAACACAACTATTTTGGTGACCAAAATCATTTTGCACGAGCTATTTTACTTGAATATGAAAAACCAGAAACCAAAATTTGCAAAACAATCACCAGAACATTGGGGCCCTTGGCGCCCATGACACAAGGAACACGGCCAAATTTTGACCCAACACTTGAAACTGACTCTCTTTTTGTGTCCAGGAACTCCCATACCAAATTTGAAAGCAAACCGAGCATCCAATCTCCGGGACCCTCGGTTCCCATGGTGCCTAGACACGAGCAACAAAATTCTGCAACACAGTGGCGCAGACAAGGGAACCCGGCGCCCAGTGTCTAGACACAGAACCAGACACAGCAACACAGACACAGCACATGGGCGCCTGGTTCCCAGGAGCTAGACACAGTCTTAGACAGAATTTCCAGCAACACACCACACACGCCTAGGAGCCTAAGGAGCCAACCAATTTCGAGTTCCACACCACCAAAAATTCCCAAATTAAATCTCCAACCTTAATTTATCAATATAAGACTAACCATCACATTTACCACCAAAAATTCATTCAATCATAACACCAAACAATGGGCATGCATCATTCCTATTGTGTACAATTTCAACACCAATCAAACATCCATTTGCACAATTAAAAATTCAGCATAGCACAACATCACAATATACCAATCATTCATAGAAATCACCCTAGGACCTAACCTAGGCATTACTCATCACATAAGCTATTAAAGATAAAAAGAGGACCCCCTAACCTCTTAGAATTCGAGACCACCAAGCAAGCTCCAAGGAATTGCAAGACACCAACAAGCCTTCTCTTCCTCCTTGAGTGATTCGCGAAGCTCCTCTCCCTTTCCTCTTGCAAGTTGCGACTTCTCTTCTCACTTCTCCTCTCTTTTTACGTTTCTTTTTCTCTTCTCTTCTCTCCTCTCTTCGAATTCTTTTCTTTCTTTTGCACAAATGAGACACTTGTCTCCAACCCTTACTAATTCGCCTAGGCCTAAGTCAATGGGCTTGGCTTGGCCGATCCTAACATCCGGAATATACCATCACCACACCCCTCCAAATTAAATAATTATTTCCAACCCAACTAAGGCTCACATATAATAACACCTATAATTATTTTATTAAGTAATAAATAATAATTATATTATTATTTCCACCACTCAATTTCATTTAATTAATTAAATAAATTAATCTATTATTTTTGGGGCGTTACAACTCTCCCCCACTTAAAGGAATTTCGTCCTCGAAATTTTCTCCTGCTAAAGCCAACACTCCTCCACTACCAACTACAGCCATCTAGACAACTAGTGCTACCTATCACGCTGATTACTATTGCTTTGATTACCGGCGGTAAGTGCTTGGGCGGCCGTCCCTCCTACTTGTTCAGCCAGGTAACTTCAAGCAGTAATAATCAGGCTCACTCTCTACTCCGTGCGCCACTCTGATAAACTAGCTCGCATTCTACCTCACTCATCTACCCTTAAGGATAACGAAATACATCAATAATCACAGCATCACAACGAAATTCACAGAGTGCATCACAGCTGTACAACAAGCCACATAATTTAACAACACGACAGCAACATCAACAAACAACTTTGCCATTCAGGCGACATCAACAACGACAAACCATCAGCAAAGCAACATCATCAACAACAACAACGCATGGGGGCATAGTAGCGCCGTACTAATCAATAATGGCCATCGGCCCACAACAACAAATCAACAACAATATAACTTGGGCCATTCGGCGGTACCCAAGACAACACCTAAACCTCAACATTATTAACGAGGCAACCACAAGCAACAACAAAGCAACAATGCGGATACAACTCCGGGACCAACCCTCCCATGACAACAACTTGGAGACAAGACTCCGGGACCAACAATCCTATAATCAATAACACATCAACAACTTCGGGCACCAAGGCGCCGACACTGCAACAACGACTTGGGGCACTAAGCCACCAACAACACAACAATAATTTAATTCGACCGACACGCCTAAAAATCAACGACATCAGAAACAATCAATTTTGCCTTGAAATTAGAATATTCAGTTAGGCTTCTGAATAAGCTTTCCGAAACATTTTAGTTTACTCAAATCGGACTCCTAGGTCAAAAGATATTGCAAAAACATTTTTCCGTTACAATGACAGCATAAACTAAGCAACGCAGGAAATTCCAGCACTCACACATAAACTTCAACAATTTATTTACCCTATCAAACGACATCGGAATTTAGCAAACAACCCCTCTACGGAAAACTTACGGAGTCTAGTTTCTGGCTATATTTTTAGAATTTCAAAATGATGAGTCGAATAGCACAGTTTTCACAAACAAAGCAGCTGGTCCAGAAAATGGGGCAGCGACTGTGTCCAAAGTTGTGACTCTTCTACAATGCCAAAAACAAACCCAAATAACACGAAACTTCAGCCTAAACAGTAAATCATTTTGTCTAGTTTTCAAAGAAATTGGATTCATTCGAAAAGGAGTTCATTTGAAAACACCCCAATCAAAACACTGACTCTATGTCCAGACGGTCCCCAGAATTTTATCCTAACTTGCGAAGCCCATAACTGGAGCTATACTACTCCAAATGCGACCAAACCAAAGCCAAAATGACAAGCGTTCAGTTTAGTTTCTAAAATTGTAAGTTATATGATTTATCAACCAGTAAAACAGTCCCAGTTTAGTCGAAAGTCAAACCTACTCAGAAAGTGCCTACACGGTGAGCTTAGCAACAAATTAAGCATTCAAGCATAGTTTAAACTTCCCAATAATCATACACCAACCAATTAAAATACATCAATCACTTCAACACACTCGCTATGTAAATTACGAGCAATACATATTCCACATAAATCAAACAATACATAGAGCACGCCAATATTTCTTAACCAATTTAAACATCATAGAGCACACAAGGTTTCATACATACTAATACATTTTTGCTCCCAAAGAAACCCAATACTAGTTTTCAAAATCGCCATCAAATCATTTTTGACAAGGTTTTTAAAATCGACACAACAACAAATTATTACTCTTTTCCAAATAAAACCAACTAGAAAAATTATTCTCCAATCCAACCAAAACTTCACCTCCATACTTCCTCATTTAAAACCCTAAGTCAAAATAATTTATTTCCTTGATCAACACCCACGTTCATTCATTAAAAATAGATTTCATTACTAATTTTAGTATCCAACCGTAAAAATCGCCCATTAGACATTTCAAAAACAATTTCAGAAATCATTTTATTTTTTCAGATCTCAAAACTGTATAACACGATTCAAGAAGTAACGACCAAAAATCTTCATAAAACCCAAGCGTACAATATCAAACCCCAAGTAGCATGGAAATTGCAAAACAATTCATTCATATAAATCATTCTAAAACCTAGTACCGAAACAAATTTAAACCAGTCGAAACACATGTAAATATTAAACAACAAGGTAAGTTATTGAAAACCACACAAACGAAATCAGAATTCGTTCCACAAGAAGGCTAAAGAACAGCAACCAACAACAGGGACACAAAGTTCACACACGGAAATGCAATACAACACACAGTACCAGCAGGGGCCTCTCCCCCACTAGTTCACTTACCATTAGCAACTCTTGGCTTTCCTGCAACACAAATATTGGTCAGCACTTAAAAGACAACAGTTGGTCGTACACCGACACAACGACTCGACGACTTGGCCGGACGGACCAACCATTGCTCTGATACCACTAATGTAACACCCCTTTTCTAATAACCTTACTATTTAATAAAATCAGAGTTTTTTTTTTTTTTGAAAACAATTTAAGCGAGTGCTACACCTACTCCATTAAATCAACAACTCCAATTTTTTTCATAGTTCGATTAAGAACCACAAGATACATAGCACCCTAACAAAAAGAACCGTTTAGTTCACATCAACTAAATACAGTCACTACCAGCAGTGGAATAACAATTAAGTTCGAAAACAAACTAATACATCACCAAAAATAGTCTAACGGTATAAAGACAATAACACTTAAGCATAAGACGCCCCCCGGTGCTACGTATCAGAGCATGACACATTCTACCAGACGAAGGCATAAGGGTAACCTTCACTCGTTATTACCTGCACGTTGCCGACATAAGAAGCAACATAAAAGCAGTAGGGTGAGTCTCTTTTCATAATTAATAACATATGGAAATAAGCACTGCATAGGAAAAGGTAACTAAGCACACGATTCACAACAATGGCAACAACCACATCAAAATTACATTTCCAAACAACACTACACCATATATGATTATGCATGAAATGCAACCCAAACTCCACGGGCACATGCATGTCGGATCCGTCACCAAATACAAATAGGCCGTAGCCTCTGCTCACCAAATAAAATTAGGCCGAAGCCTCTGCTCACCAAATAAAATTAGGCCGAAGCCTCTGCTCACCAATAATGCACATGTCTCATGAGATGCTATGGAAATGCACCACAACACACCACACAATTCATCAATTCACCAATTTCTCAACTCACCATTTTATTCATATTCTCACCATTGTATTAATCAGCTCACCAATTAAAATTAGGCCGAAGCCTCTGCTCACCAATCACACCGTAATACACTCACCAACTCAACCCACCACTCACACCAACACCAATTTCAATTAGGCCAATTTAGGATTCGACACAGCATAGGGAACGTGAGTAAAAATTGCCATTTAGACACTTGAACACTTCAGCCCAGAAACACCAGTAAAATAATTCATTTTTGCACAAAACCAGAACATTTAGATAGGCACTGAAATTAGCTTCGAAACGCATTTTGAACCGTCAAATTTGGATAACCGAGTCAAAAGTTATGATTGAAACAAAATCGGAAAAATACTTAGACATTCTGAAACTGGCGCCCAGGCGCTGGGCGCCCAGGAACAGCAACACTGGCGCAGAAACTGGCGCAGGGGAACACGGCGCCCAGGCACTAGGCGCCTAAGGCCAACACGCAAGAAAACTCATTTTGCTTCGAAATTAATTTTGCACGAGCCAAATACTCAGAATATGGGAACCCAACAAAAATTTTGGCAAAATGTGACACACATCATTGGCGCCCATGGACTAGGCGCCTAAGGCCAGGACAGACCACAACTCCTATGACTCCAAAAATTATTTTACACGAGCCATTTATTCAATGTATGAGAACCCAAAAAGAATTTTGAGAAAATAAGCAACACAACAGTGGCGCCCTTGGCGCCCATGGCCAAGGCGCCTAGCGCCAAAACTGGCAACACAGTGAGACAGACACAGGGAACAACAGGCACAGGGCGCCTAGCGCCCAGACACAGAACTGGCGCAGGAACACCCAAAACTGGCGCAGAGCACATGGCGCCCATGCACTAGGCGCCTAGTGAAAACACGGAACACAACTATTTTGGTGACCAAAATCATTTTGCACGAGCTATTTTACTTGAATATGAAAACCAGAAACCAAAATTTGCAAAACAATCACCAGAACATTGGGGCCCTTGGCGCCCATGACACAAGGAACACGGCCAAATTTTGACCCAACACTTGAAACTGACTCTTTTTGTGTCCAGGAACTCCCATACCAAATTTGAAAGCAAACCGAGCATCCAATCTCCGGGACCCTCGGTTCCCATGGTGCCTAGACACGAGCAACAAAATTCTGCAACACAGTGGCGCAGACAAGGGAACCCGGCGCCCAGTGTCTAGACACAGAACCAGACACAGGCAACACAGACACAGCACATGGGCGCCTGGTTCCCAGGAGCTAGACACAGTCTTAGACAGAATTTCCAGCAACACACACACACGCCTAGGAGCCTAAGGAGCCAACCAATTTCGAGTTCCACACCACCAAAAATTCCCAAATTAAATCTCCAACCTTAATTTATCAATATAAGACTAACCATCACATTTACCACCAAAAATTCATTCAATCATAACACCAAACAATGGGCATGCATCATTCCTATTGTGTACAATTTCAACACCAATCAAACATCCATTTGCACAATTAAAAATTCAGCATAGCACAACATCACAATATACCAATCATTCATAGAAATCACCCTAGGACCTAACCCTAGGCATTACTCATCACATAAGCTATTAAAGATAAAAAGAGGACCCCCTAACCTCTTAGAATTCGAGACCACCAAGCAAGCTCCAAGGAATTGCAAGACACCAACAAGCCTTCTCTTCCTCCTTGAGTGATTCGCGAAGCTCCTCTCCCTTTCCTCTTGCAAGTTGCGACTTTCTCTCTCACTTCTCCTCTCTTTTTACGTTTCTTTTTCTCTTCTCTTCTCTCCTCTCTTCGAATTCTTTTCTTTCTTTTGCACAAATGAGACACTTGTCTCCAACCCTTACTAATTCGCCTAGGCCTAAGTCAATGGGCTTGGGCTTGGGCCGATCCTAACATCCGGAATTACCATCACCACTCCCTCCAAATTAAATAATTATTTCCAACCCAACTAAGGCTCACATATAATAACACCTATAATTATTTTATTAAGTAATAAATAATAATTATATTATTATTTCCACCACTCAATTTCATTTAATTAATTAAATAAATTAATCTATTATTTTTGGGGCGTTACAACTCTCCCCCACTTAAAGGAATTTCGTCCTCGAAATTTTCTCCTGCTAAAGCCAACACTCCTCCACTACCAACTACAGCCATCTAGACAACTAGTGCTACCTATCACGCTGATTACTATTGCTTTGATTACCGGCGGTAAGTGCTTGGGCGGCCGTCCCTCCTACTTGTTCAGCCAGGTAACTTCAAGCAGTAATAATCAGGCTCACTCTCTACTCCGGTGCGCCACTCTGATAAACTAGCTCGCATTCTACCTCACTCATCTACCCTTAAGGGATAACGAAATACATCAATAATCACAGCATCACAACGAAATTCACAGAGTGCATCACAGCTGTACAACAAGCCACATAATTTAACAACACGACAGCAACATCAACAAACAACTTTGCCATTCAGGCGACATCAACAACGACAAACCATCAGCAAAGCAACATCATCAACAACAACAACGCATGGGGGCATAGTAGCGCCGTACTAATCAATAATGGCCATCGGCCCACAACAACAAATCAACAACAATATAACTTGGGCCATTCGGCGGTACCCAAGACAACACCTAAACCTCAACATTATTAACGAGGCAACCACAAGCAACAACAAAGCAACAATGCGGATACAACTCCGGGACCAACCCTCCCATGACAACAACTTGGAGACAAGACTCCGGGACCAACAATCCCTATAATCAATAACACATCAACAACTTCGGGCACCAAGGCGCCGACACTGCAACAACGACTTGGGGCACTAAGCCACCAACAACACAACAATAATTTAATTCGACCGACACGCCTAAAAATCAACGACATCAGAAACAATCAATTTTGCCTTGAAATTAGAATATTCAGTTAGGCTTCTGAATAAGCTTTCCGAAACATTTTAGTTTACTCAAATCGGACTCCTAGGTCAAAAGATATTGCAAAAACATTTTTCCGTTACAATGACAGCATAAACTAAGCAACGCAGGAAATTCCAGCACTCACACATAAACTTCAACAATTTATTTACCCTATCAAACGACATCGGAATTTAGCAAACAACCCCTCTACGGAAAACTTACGGAGTCTAGTTTCTGGCTATGTTTTTAGAATTTCAAAATGATGAGTCGAATAGCACAGTTTTCACAAACAAAGCAGCTGGTCCAGAAAATGGGGCAGCGACTGTGTCCAAAGTTGTGACTCTTCTACAATGCCCAAAACAAACCCAAATAACACGAAACTTCAGCCTAAACAGTAAATCATTTTGTCTAGTTTTCAAAGAAATTGGATTCATTCGAAAAGGAGTTCATTTGAAAACACCCCAATCAAAACACTGACTCTATGTCCAGACGGTCCCCAGAATTTTATCCTAACTTGCGAAGCCCATAACTGGAGCTATACTACTCCAAATGCGACCAAACCAAAGCCAAAATGACAAGCGTTCAGTTTAGTTTCTAAAATTGTAAGTTATATGATTTATCAACCAGTAAAACAGTCCCAGTTTAGTCGAAAGTCAAACCTACTCAGAAAGTGCCTACACGGTGAGCTTAGCAACAAATTAAGCATTCAAGCATAGTTTAAACTTCCCAATAATCATACACCAACCAATTAAAATACATCAATCACTTCAACACACTCGCTATGTAAATTACGAGCAATACATATTCCACATAAATCAAACAATACATAGAGCACGCCAATATTTCTTAACCAATTTAAACATCATAGAGCACACAAGGTTTCATACATACTAATACATTTTTGCTCCCAAAGAAACCCAATACTAGTTTTCAAAATCGCCATCAAATCATTTTTGACAAGGTTTTTAAAATCGACACAACAACAAATTATTACTCTTTTCCAAATAAAACCAACTAGAAAAATTATTCTCCAATCCAACCAAAAACTTCACCTCCATACTTCCTCATTTAAAACCCTAAGTCAAAATAATTTATTTCCTTTGATCAACACCCACGTTCATTCATTAAAAATAGATTTCATTACTAATTTTAGTATCCAACCGTAAAAATCGCCCATTAGACATTTCAAAAACAATTTCAGAAATCATTTTATTTTTTCAGATCTCAAAACTGTATAACACGATTCAAGAAGTAACGACCAAAAATCTTCATAAAACCCAAGCGTACAATATCAAACCCCAAGTAGCATGGAAATTGCAAAACAATTCATTCATATAAATCATTCTAAAACCTAGTACCGAAACAAATTTAAACCAGTCGAAACACATGTAAATATTAAACAACAAGGTAAGTTATTGAAAACCACACAAACGAAATCAGAATTCGTTCCACAAGAAGGCTAAAGAACAGCAACCAACAACAGGGACACAAAGTTCACACACGGAAATGCAATACAACACACAGTACCAGCAGGGGCCTCTCCCCCACTAGTTCACTTACCATTAGCAACTCTTGGCTTTCCTGCAACACAAATATTGGTCAGCACTTAAAAGACAACAGTTGGTCGTACACCGACACAACGACTCGACGACTTGGCCGGACGGACCAACCATTGCTCTGATACCACTAATGTAACACCCCTTTTCTAATAACCTTACTATTTAATAAAATCAGAGTTTCTTTTTTTTTTGAAAACAATTTAAGCGAGTGCTACACCTACTCCATTAAATCAACAACTCCAATTTTTTTCATAGTTCGATTAAAAACCACAAGATACATAGCACCCTAACAAAAAGAACCGTTTAGTTCACATCAACTAAATACAGTCACTACCAGCAGTGGAATAACAATTAAGTTCGAAAACAAACTAATACATCACCAAAAATAGTCTAACGGTATAAAGACAATAACACTTAAGCATAAGACGCCCCCCCGGTGCTACGTATCAGAGCATGACACATTCTACCAGACGAAGGCATAAGGGTAACCTTCACTCGTTATTACCTGCACGTTGCCGACATAAGAAGCAACATAAAAGCAGTAGGGTGAGTCTCTTTTCATAATTAATAACATATGGAAATAAGCACTGCATAGGAAAAGGTAACTAAGCACACTGATTCACAACAATGGCAACAACCACATCAAAATTACATTTCCAAACAACACTACACCATATATGATTATGCATGAAATGCAACCCAAACTCCACGGGCACATGCATGTCGGATCCGTCACCAAATACAAATAGGCCGTAGCCTCTGCTCACCAAATAAATTTAGGCCGAAGCCTCTGCTCACCAAATAAAATTAGGCCGAAGCCTCTGCTCACCAAATAAAATTAGGCCGAAGCCTCTGCTCACCAATAATGCACATGTCTCATGAGATGCTATGGAAATGCACCACAACACACCACACAATTCATCAATTCACCAATTTCTCAACTCACCATTTTATTCATATTCTCACCATTGTATTAATCAGCTCACCAATTAAAATTAGGCCGAAGCCTCTGCTCACCAATCACACCGTAATACACTCACCAACTCAACCCACCACTCACACCAACACCAATTTCAATTAGGCCAATTTAGGATTCGACACAGCATAGGGAACGTGAGTAAAAATTGCCATTTAGACACTTGAACACTTCAGCCCAGAAACACCAGTAAAATAATTCATTTTTGCACAAAACCAGAACATTTAGATAGGCACTGAAATTAGCTTCGAAACGCATTTTGAACCGTCAAATTTGGATAACCGAGTCAAAAGTTATGATTGAAACAAAATCGGAAAAATACTTAGACATTCTGAAACTGGCGCCCAGGCGCTGGGCGCCCAGGAACAGCAACACTGGCGCAGAAACTGGCGCAGGGGAACACGGCGCCCAGGCACTAGGCGCCTAAGGCCAACACGCAAGAAAACTCATTTTGCTTCGAAATTAATTTTGCACGAGCCAAATACTCAGAATATGGGAACCCAACAAAAATTTTGGCAAAATGTGACACACATCATTGGCGCCCATGGACTAGGCGCCTAAGGCCAGGACAGACCACAACTCCTATGACTCCAAAAATTATTTTACACGAGCCATTTATTCAATGTATGAGAACCCAAAAAGAATTTTGAGAAAATAAGCAACACAACAGTGGCGCCCTTGGCGCCCATGGCCAAGGCGCCTAGCGCCAAAACTGGCAACACAGTGAGACAGACACAGGGAACAACAGGCACAGGGCGCCTAGCGCCCAGACACAGAACTGGCGCAGGAACACCCAAAACTGGCGCAGAGCACATGGCGCCCATGCACTAGGCGCCTAGTGAAAACACGGAACACAACTATTTTGGTGACCAAAATCATTTTGCACGAGCTATTTTACTTGAATATGAAAACCAGAAACCAAAATTTGCAAAACAATCACCAGAACATTGGGGCCCTTGGCGCCCATGACACAAGGAACACGGCCAAATTTTGACCCAACACTTGAAACTGACTCTTTTTGTGTCCAGGAACTCCCATACCAAATTTGAAAGCAAACCGAGCATCCAATCTCCGGGACCCTCGGTTCCCATGGTGCCTAGACACGAGCAACAAAATTCTGCAACACAGTGGCGCAGACAAGGGAACCCGGCGCCCAGTGTCTAGACACAGAACCAGACACAGGCAACACAGACACAGCACATGGGCGCCTGGTTCCCAGGAGCTAGACACAGTCTTAGACAGAATTTCCAGCAACACACACACACACGCCTAGGAGCCTAAGGAGCCAACCAATTTCGAGTTCCACACCACCAAAAATTCCCAAATTAAATCTCCAACCTTAATTTATCAATATAAGACTAACCATCACATTTACCACCAAAAATTCATTCAATCATAACACCAAACAATGGGCATGCATCATTCCTATTGTGTACAATTTCAACACCAATCAAACATCCATTTGCACAATTAAAAATTCAGCATAGCACAACATCACAATATACCAATCATTCATAGAAATCACCCTAGGACCTAACCCTAGGCATTACTCATCACATAAGCTATTAAAGATAAAAAGAGGACCCCCTAACCTCTTAGAATTCGAGACCACCAAGCAAGCTCCAAGGAATTGCAAGACACCAACAAGCCTTCTCTTCCTCCTTGAGTGATTCGCGAAGCTCCTCTCCCTTTCCTCTTGCAAGTTGCGACTTCTCTTCTCACTTCTCCTCTCTTTTTACGTTTCTTTTTCTCTTCTCTTCTCTCCTCTCTTCGAATTCTTTTCTTTCTTTTGCACAAATGAGACACTTGTCTCCAACCCTTACTAATTCGCCTAGGCCTAAGTCAATGGGCTTGGGCTTGGGCCGATCCTAACATCCGGAATTACCATCACCACTCCCTCCAAATTAAATAATTATTTCCAACCCAACTAAGGCTCACATATAATAACACCTATAATTATTTTATTAAGTAATAAATAATAATTATATTATTATTTCCACCACTCAATTTCATTTAATTAATTAAATAAATTAATCTATTATTTTTGGGGCGTTACAACTCTCCCCCACTTAAAGGAATTTCGTCCTCGAAATTTTCTCCTGCTAAAGCCAACACTCCTCCACTACCAACTACAGCCATCTAGACAACTAGTGCTACCTATCACGCTGATTACTATTGCTTTGATTACCGGCGGTAAGTGCTTGGGCGGCCGTCCCTCCTACTTGTTCAGCCAGGTAACTTCAAGCAGTAATAATCAGGCTCACTCTCTACTCCGGTGCGCCACTCTGATAAACTAGCTCGCATTCTACCTCACTCATCTACCCTTAAGGATAACGAAATACATCAATAATCACAGCATCACAACGAAATTCACAGAGTGCATCACAGCTGTACAACAAGCCACATAATTTAACAACACGACAGCAACATCAACAAACAACTTTGCCATTCAGGCGACATCAACAACGACAAACCATCAGCAAAGCAACATCATCAACAACAACAACGCATGGGGGCATAGTAGCGCCGTACTAATCAATAATGGCCATCGGCCCACAACAACAAATCAACAACAATATAACTTGGGCCATTCGGCGGTACCCAAGACAACACCTAAACCTCAACATTATTAACGAGGCAACCACAAGCAACAACAAAGCAACAATGCGGATACAACTCCGGGACCAACCCTCCCATGACAACAACTTGGAGACAAGACTCCGGGACCAACAATCCTATAATCAATAACACATCAACAACTTCGGGCACCAAGGCGCCGACACTGCAACAACGACTTGGGGCACTAAGCCACCAACAACACAACAATAATTTAATTCGACCGACACGCCTAAAAATCAACGACATCAGAAACAATCAATTTTGCCTTGAAATTAGAATATTCAGTTAGGCTTCTGAATAAGCTTTCCGAAACATTTTAGTTTACTCAAATCGGACTCCTAGGTCAAAAGATATTGCAAAAACATTTTTCCGTTACAATGACAGCATAAACTAAGCAACGCAGGAAATTCCAGCACTCACACATAAACTTCAACAATTTATTTACCCTATCAAACGACATCGGAATTTAGCAAACAACCCCTCTACGGAAAACTTACGGAGTCTAGTTTCTGGCTATATTTTTAGAATTTCAAAATGATGAGTCGAATAGCACAGTTTTCACAAACAAAGCAGCTGGTCCAGAAAATGGGCAGCGACTGTGTCCAAAGTTGTGACTCTTCTACAATGCCCAAAACAAACCCAAATAACACGAAACTTCAGCCTAAACAGTAAATCATTTTGTCTAGTTTTCAAAGAAATTGGATTCATTCGAAAAGGAGTTCATTTGAAAACACCCCAATCAAAACACTGACTCTATGTCCAGACGGTCCCAGAATTTTATCCTAACTTGCGAAGCCATAACTGGAGCTATACTACTCCAAATGCGACCAAACCAAAGCCAAAATGACAAGCGTTCAGTTTAGTTTCTAAAATTGTAAGTTATATGATTTATCAACCAGTAAAACAGTCCCAGTTTAGTCGAAAGTCAAACCTACTCAGAAAGTGCCTACACGGTGAGCTTAGCAACAAATTAAGCATTCAAGCATAGTTTAAACTTCCCAATAATCATACACCAACCAATTAAAATACATCAATCACTTCAACACACTCGCTATGTAAATTACGAGCAATACATATTCCACATAAATCAAACAATACATAGAGCACGCCAATATTTCTTAACCAATTTAAACATCATAGAGCACACAAGGTTTCATACATACTAATACATTTTTGCTCCCAAAGAAACCCAATACTAGTTTTCAAAATCGCCATCAAATCATTTTTGACAAGGTTTTTAAAATCGACACAACAACAAATTATTACTCTTTTCCAAATAAAACCAACTAGAAAAATTATTCTCCAATCCAACCAAAACTTCACCTCCATACTTCCTCATTTAAAACCCTAAGTCAAAATAATTTATTTCCTTTGATCAACACCCACGTTCATTCATTAAAAATAGATTTCATTACTAATTTTAGTATCCAACCGTAAAAATCGCCCATTAGACATTTCAAAAACAATTTCAGAAATCATTTTATTTTTTCAGATCTCAAAACTGTATAACACGATTCAAGAAGTAACGACCAAAAATCTTCATAAAACCCAAGCGTACAATATCAAACCCCAAGTAGCATGGAAATTGCAAAACAATTCATTCATATAAATCATTCTAAAACCTAGTACCGAAACAAATTTAAACCAGTCGAAACACATGTAAATATTAAACAACAAGGTAAGTTATTGAAAACCACACAAACGAAATCAGAATTCGTTCCACAAGAAGGCTAAAGAACAGCAACCAACAACAGGGACACAAAGTTCACACACGGAAATGCAATACAAACACACAGTACCAGCAGGGGCCCAGTGTCTAGACACAGAACCAGACACAGGCAACACAGACACAGCACATGGGCGCCTGGTTCCCAGGAGCTAGACACAGTCTTAGACAGAATTTCCAGCAACACACACACACACGCCTAGGAGCCTAAGGAGCCAACCAATTTCGAGTTCCACACCACCAAAAATTCCCAAATTAAATCTCCAACCTTAATTTATCAATATAAGACTAACCATCACATTTACCACCAAAAATTCATTCAATCATAACACCAAACAATGGGCATGCATCATTCCTATTGTGTACAATTTCAACACCAATCAAACATCCATTTGCACAATTAAAAATTCAGCATAGCACAACATCACAATATACCAATCATTCATAGAAATCACCCTAGGACCTAACCCTAGGCATTACTCATCACATAAGCTATTAAAGATAAAAGAGGACCCCCTAACCTCTTAGAATTCGAGACACCAAGCAAGCTCCAAGGAATTGCAAGACACCAACAAGCCTTCTCTTCCTCCTTGAGTGATTCGCGAAGCTCCTCTCCCTTTCCTCTTGCAAGTTGCGACTTCTCTTCTCACTTCTCCTCTCTTTTTACGTTTCTTTTTCTCTTCTCTTCTCTCCTCTCTTCGAATTCTTTTCTTTCTTTTGCACAAATGAGACACTTGTCTCCAACCCTTACTAATTCGCCTAGGCCTAAGTCAATGGGCTTGGGCTTGGGCCGATCCTAACATCCGGAATTACCATCACCACTCCCTCCAAATTAAATAATTATTTCCAACCCAACTAAGGCTCACATATAATAACACCTATAATTATTTTATTAAGTAATAAATAATAATTATATTATTATTTCCACCACTCAATTTCATTTAATTAATTAAATAAATTAATCTATTATTTTTGGGGCGTTACAAAAACCAGTTAAGCGGGTACCCGCGCGGGTCCGGGACGGGTCCGGGGCCCATTTAATATAAACGGGGCGGGTCCGGGTAGTGAGGTACCCGTGCCCGCCCCGCCCCGTTGACATCCCTAGTGGACTCGGTGGGTTTGCCGCAAGGACCATCTGTAGCGGCCGAAAAATCCGAAGGAGGGGATTCTTCGTCATTTTGCAATGAAGCCGCCATCAATAT